>CAXKVX010005072.1:0-23670 GCA_964058865.1 Eleocharis quinqueflora
GGTTGCCTGCGGGCCGCATGAGGGTCCTGCTGGCCGCAGGGCACTACCAACGGGGCGCAGGAGGGTCCAGCGGGCCGCTGGGCTGAGAGTGCTTGATTATGTCGGTTTAACTGGACGCAGGCTGTCCCTACGGACCGCAGGAGGGCCCTGCGGACCGCAGGAAGCAAGTCGGTTCAGGTTAAGTCGGTTTCTGACCTTCTGCTATAAATAGAAGGGACCAGGTTGAGGTTTATGATCGATTTCCAGAGATTAGACAGAGATCTAAGACGGTTATTCCCTGGTTAACATCCAAAAACCTAACCCTAGATTCATCTCCTCTCTCTCTCATGTGTTGAGAACCCTAAAGAGAGAGAAAACCCTTCCATTGACGATCTAGCAGTCGTGCTTCGTCTTGTCGGGGTGCGCTCCTTGTAGAGGCTTCACGCTTGGGGAGCTTGCGATCTCTTGCTGTCGGTTGGAGAAAGAGGATCGCGACTACACATCATAAAGGTCGAATCTTTATTGTTCTTTTATGATGATCTTGTGTTTTAAATTGATCTATGCAATTGATCCTTGGGCAAACATGGGTTTTGTGTAAAAAATTTTAAAATTCCGCATCTTTACACATGGCAAAACCCTAACAGTGGTATCAGAGCATAGGATTTGCATTTAAGATCTGTTTAGAACTGTTTTATAGATGGGATCTATAAGGAATTGAGTCTTTCGGTCTTTTGAGATCCTAAGAGTTGAATTCTAGATTACTTTGATAAGTTTGAATAAATTAATGGGATTATTTTATTTAGAATGACTTGTTTAAGTATTTCTGGTAGTTAAATACGATTCTAGGGTTAGAATTGGGTATTTAATCTTTTCTGTTTGGGAAACGGAGAAGAAACCAGAAAACCGACTCTGCCTGCGGGCCGCAGGGACCACCTGCGGGTCGCAGGGGCTGCCTGCGGACCGCAGGGTCCTCCAGCGGACCGCAGGGCAGTTATTTTTCCATCTGTTTGGGAAACAGAGGATACCATGGTTGCCTGCGGACCGCAGGGTCCTCCAGCGGACCGCAGGGAAGTTATTTTTGGCCTCTGGTTGGGAACGAGAGTACATAGTAATGTTATTTTTAGAAAAATCATTGTTTTGGGAAACCACAAGGGTTATATGCATAGATTGCATGTGATTACATGAAAGGTGTGCCATTTGTGTGATATGGCGCACCATACTAACTCTATTTTGCAGGGAATTGAGTAGTATGGCAAATGATCAATGCCTTGTGTGTTGTAATTGATTGATATGATTGATGTGTGTAAGCGGCCTAAGGTGCCCCATGATAATTAATCTATTTCATTAATTAATGGCAAATGTTAAAAGCCAATATTTGTGATTTGGGGCTTGCATGCCTATTAGGATAGTCTATGTATTTTATTTATTTCTGAGAGAGTAAGGATTTAAATTTACACATAGATAGGATCCTAGATAGGTGGAGCTTTTACCATGGTGTGCAAGGGCGCTTCAAGACATATCAAGATGCCATACTACTCAATGCTTGATTGATTGCATGGGATGTAATTGATCCCCTGCTTGTTATTGTTTATTTTTATGTTGAGTCCGTAGTTGTGAGTCTTAAAAGTATGGGTGTATGCTTAACCAGACTTGAACCAACTGAACATATTAATAAACAACCGTCCCCTTAAAAACTAGAGCGTAACGCACTTCCTACTCTATCCCTTTCGAACCATTGGCATTAGGTTGATGTGTTCCTACTCAGTAGGCATCTCCTTTTATCCTTTGGGAGTTGGGGTCGTGCGGGGCACATAGAGTGAGGTTTGTCTAGTAGGGTTGTCATGCCGCCGCTGAGCCCTAATGCGTAGTGTCAATTCATACGAGGTATGCTTCTGACACACCGAGAGTCATGTTGCGGGGCACATGATTAGACTGGGAGTCTTACCTAAATAAACCCTTTTCAAGTTTCACGCCGACGCTGGCTTGATTTGGTAAAATATGGATCTCGGCCCTGCTGTACAAGGGACATCACACATGATTGTACAGTAGGTGTGTTCATCTTAAAGTTTGTGAACACTAAAACATATGACAAAGACTAAATCTTTATTTTTTATGTCTTGTAGATAATGGCTTCTAAAACACACTCCTACCCACTTTCATCTGTCCTGGAACAAAACAAATTGGACGGTACTAATTTCAACGATTGGTATCGTAATCTGAAAATTGTCCTAAAACACCAAAAGAAAGAGCATGTTCTGTATGCTCCTTTACCTGACCCACCTGCTGCTAACGCTTCACGCGCTGAAAAGAATGAATATGATCAACTTAGGGATGACTCGAATGAAGTGAGCTGTCTCATGCTCGTGTCCATGACACCCGACCTGCAGCGTCGGTTGGAAGATTGGACAGCTTATGAGATGATACAAGAGCTCAAGGGCATGTATCAAGAGCCAGCCCGTGTTGAGAAACATCGTGTGGCAATGGAGCTCTTTGAGTGCAGGATGGCTGAGGGGGCCTCAGTTCGTCCACATGTCCAAAAGATGATCAGTCTGGTAGAGCAGCTTGGGAAGCTGAACTACAAGATAGACCTAGAGATGGCCACAGACATGATCCTTCATTCTCTGCCTCCCAGCTATAGTATGTTCAAGATGAACTACAACATGGCGGGAGAACTAAAGCCGTTGAATGAGTTGCACTCCATGCTCTCCACGGCTGAGTCGTCCATCAGGAAGGCTCCTGAGGTCATGGCGGTGAACAAAGCTGGCAAGAAGGTTGGTAAGAAGGGCAAGAAGAAAAAGAAGGCTAAGACCGGAGGCAAAGGGAGCGCTCAAGCTGGGAGCAAGAGCACACCTAAGCCAGTGAAGCTTTCCACACCTACCGCGGACACGGTTTGCTTCCACTGTAATGGCAAGGGTCATTTCAAGCGGGAGTGTCCGAAGTTCCTTGAGGAACAGAAGACTGCCAGGGTGGCATCTTCAGGTATTAATGTTGTTGAAATAAACTTTGCTATTTCCTCTTCTAGTTCCTGGATCGTGGATTCAGGAGCAGGCGCTCATATTTGTTCAAATATGCAGGTGCTCAAAAGAATTAGGAGACTTGCAAAGGGTGAAATGCAACTCAAGTTTGGCAATGGCGCGCTTGTTGCGGCTGTAGCTGTAGGAGACTTGGAGTTGATTTTACCATCTGGGCTAATAATAGAACTTTTTAGTGTTTATTATGTTCCTTGTGCTAGCAAAAACATTATATCTGTGTCTTGTTTAGATTCTCATGGTTTTGAGTTTGCTTTTAAGAACAGATGTTGCACCATTAGTAGTAATGGTTTATATTATGCTAGCGCTTCCTTTGTGAATGGTTTGTATGTGATAGACCAAGGAACGCCCATCAACAACATAAATACTAAACGACTCAAAATAAGTGATAATAACTCATGTTTTTTGTGGCATTGTCGCTTGGGTCATATAAACGAGAAACGCATCAAGAAGCTCCAAGATGATGGACTTCTAGGTCAATTTGACTGGGAGTCAATGGACCGATGCGAGTCATGTTTACTTGGGAAGATGACCAAAGCACCTTTCAATAAGTACAATGAAAGGGCCACTGAACTCTTAGCACTTGTTCATACTGATGTATGTGGTCCTTTTGGGACTAGTGCAAGAGGCGGGTATTCGTACTTCATTACATTTACTGATGATTACAGTAGATATGGCTATGTCTTTCTGATGAGACATAAGTCGGAATCCTTGGAGAAATTTAAGGAGTTCCAAAGTGAAGTCGAAAATCAACTTGAGAAGAAGATTAAAGCACTACGATCGGATCGTGGTGGCGAATACCTGAGCAATGAGTTTAAAGATCACCTTAAGCAGTGTGGGATCATTCCACAGTTGACTCCACCTGGAACACCACAATGGAATGGTGTGTCCGAGCGGAGGAACCGTACATTGTTAGACATGGTACGGTCCATGATGAGTCGTGCGGAACTACCTTTGTCCTTTTGGGGGTATGCTCTAGAAACTGCTGCTTTTACCCTTAACAGGGTACCCACCAAAACAGTAGACAAGACTCCATATGAGATGTGGACAGGGAGGGTCCCTAACTTGTCGTTTCTCAAGATTTGGGGTTGCGAGGTCTTTGTTAAGCGATTAACATCTGACAAGCTTGATCCTAAATCTGATAAATGCTTCTTTATAGGTTACCCAAGGGAAACCAAGGGTTATCACTTCTATCATAAGTCGGACAACAAAGTATTTGTTGCACGACATGGTACTTTCTTGGAGGAAGAGTTCCTTTCCAAAGAAAGTAGTGGGAGCAAGGTAACACTCGAAGAAATTCGAGACCCACTACCTGATGCTTCGGGTCAAACTGAAGCTGAACACGTTCCAAGCGGGGCTGAGGAACAAGTTCAGCAGGTACCAAATGTTAGAAGATCGGGGAGAGTGGTCCGACTACCTGAGAGGTATTTGGGATTCCACGAGATATTACATGTTGATGATATCGAACCCTTGACCTACAATGATGCAATGTCAAGAGATGACTCCGATAAATGGCTGGGAGCCATGAAATCCGAATTGCAATCCATGGAAGATAACCATGTGTGGGACCTGGTTGATCTGCCTGATGGGGTAAAACCTGTCAAGAACAAATGGGTCTTTAAGAGAAAGACCGACATGGATGGCAACTTGACTGTGTATAAAGCACGGTTGGTAGCGAAAGGTTTCACACAAATCGAGGGGATCGATTATGATGAGACTTTCTCACCTGTTGCCAAATTTCAATCAATTCGGATCCTTCTAGCTATTGCTGCATTTCATGACTATGAGATATGGCAGATGGATGTCAAAACCGCATTCTTGAACGGGGTTCTTGATGAGGACGTGTACATGGTACAGCCCGACGGTTTTGCCGATCCAAGACAGGCTGAGAAGGTGTGCAAGCTTAAGAAGTCCATTTATGGACTTAAGCAAGCATCTCGGAGTTGGAACATAAGGTTTGATGATGAGATCAAGAAATTGGACTTCGTCAGAAATCCAAAAGAACCTTGTGTTTACAAGAAATTGAGTGGGAGCACTATTGTATTTCTGGTGTTGTATGTGGATGACATTCTGCTAATAGGAAATGATGTTCCTATGCTTGAGTCTGTTAAATCATCGTTGAGCAGGGTGTTCTCGATGAAAGACCTGGGTGAGGCTACCTATATTCTAGGTATCCAGATCTATCGAGATAGATCGAAGAGACTCATAGGTTTGAGTCAAAGTACATACATAGGGAAAGTGTTGGAGAGGTTCAACATGCAAGATTCCAAGAGAGGATTCTTACCTATGTCGCATGGCATATCTCTTAGCGAATCTCAGTGTCCGAAAACACGTGAGCAAAGAGATAGAATGAGTGGGATTCCGTATGCTTCGGCCATAGGATCCATCATGTATGCCATGTTATGTACTCGCCCAGATGTGTCGTATGCATTGAGCATGACTAGCAGATTTCAGAAAGATCCCGGGGAGGATCATTGGACAGCTGTTAAGAATATCCTTAAGTACTTGAGAAGAACTAAGGATCTGATCTTAGTCTATGGTGGTGAGGAGCATCTCGCAGTTACAGGGTACTGTGATGCTAGCTTCCAGACCGACCGTGATGACTCGAGGTCACAGACAGGGTATATTTACTCACTTAATGGTGGAGCTATCTGTTGGAAGAGTTCCAAGCAGAGCAGCACTGCTGATTCCACCGTTGAGGCTGAGTATATGGCTGCTTGCGAGGCAGGCAAAATGGGAGTGTGGATAAGAGAGTTCATTGATGAACTTGGTGTGGTTCCCAGCATTGTAGAGCCGGTGGAGCTCTATTGCGATAACACGGGAGCAATTGCTAACGCAAAGGATCATAGGTCCAGCAAGAGGACTATGCACATCAAGCGCAAGTATCACTTGATTCGTGAGCTTGTTGAACAGGGAGACATAAAAATGTGTAAAGTAGGCACGGACAGTAACACAGCTGATCCACTAACAAAACCACTTCCCTTAGTCAAACATGAGAGGCATGTTCGAGCTATGGGAATACGGGTCATGAGAGATTGGCTTCTATGACTGTAAGGGATAGAGTTTGGATATGGGATATCTGATTGGCTCTAGTCCAAGTGGGAGATTGTTGGAATAATGGCCTAGAGGACCAATTATTGTACTCTTGTTTTGTCATATGCATTGGATATTTTATCTTGTTCCTTGAGTTATAAATGTATTACTAGATCATTTATAACTCAAGGAACAAGATAAAATATCCAATGCATATGACAAAACAAGAGTACAATAATTGGTCCTCTAGGCCATTATTCCAACAACCTCGAAGAAGTGTTTCTCGACCCAGCACTTCTCAGTCTAGCACCTTCGAGGGTGATGCTTCTCTCCCTCCAGATTGTCAGCCTCTCTCCGACTTGTTGCAGATGCCTGTCGCCCAACACAAGATTGCGACCGTTAAACCAAATGTGGTATTTTTTTTGTAATATATATATTTAGTAATATATTTATTTTTGGTAATATGTATTTATTTGAGAATATTGTTGAAATAATGCAGAGCGGTGACGATTTAAAGTTGATTTGTCACGACAATGTCGTACCATATCACGAGAGTTGTGGTCCGGCATTGAAGAGATTGGGGTTGTATCATATTTCTCAGTTGGGTCATAAGAGAAGAGACAAGGGATTGATTACAGGACTAGTAGAGCGATGGAGGCCCGAGACACACACTTTTCACATGCATGTCGGTGAAATGACCGTAACTCTACAAGATGTTAGTTGTTTATGGGGGCTACCAATAACAGGAGCGGTTGTTACCGGAATTTGTGATAACAACTGGAGGTATATGGTACAGCAGTATCTGGGTAGAGAGGCCGGAGATGAGGCGTGGAGGTGTCGCGCTTCAAAGAGATCTGGACAGCAACAACGACTGGTTTCGAATTACAGTCTTAGTTTGAAGTGGTTGCGGCGCGAGTTCGCTAATATGCCGGAAAATCCCACACATGACCAGGTAGATTTTCATACTCGGGCTTACATTCTAGATTTATTTGGTTCTGTCATGTTTCCAGACTCCAGTGGAGATGGTGTACTGGCCATGTATCTCCAGTTTTTGGAGAATCTGAGTAGTCCATCTGTGTTGTACAATTGGGGGGGTGCCGTTTTGGCTTATTTATATCGCGCATTATCTATTGCTGCTCGGAAGCAGCCTCGTTCTATTTGGGGTCCACTCGAGTTATTACAATTGTGGTCTTGGACCCGCCTTAGTGTGTGCCGGCCAAAAGAGGACAGAAATCATACCTTCAATGCTTGGGGTTTACCCGATCGAGAGTCGTGTCATGCTTACGGGAGGACATGGATGGGTTTTAAGTTGTGGAAAGACAACCCTCACAATGTTGGAGCAAAGCATCCCCGAGATGTTTTGAATGCGATGAAAGAGGGTGAAGTTGAGTGGACACCCTATACTACCTCCTCCCTCTTGCGTCGTCATGTGTACTACGTGATCAGGGAGTTTGATTGGCTAGAGTCCCTCTCGTTCATTTTTGGATAGTCTCACATCACTACCCGGATAGGGTCATGAGACAGTACGGTTTACTTCAGACAGTTCCTCCCCCTCCTCCATTATCTTGGGATGTTCACCGACAGTTAGATGAGGTAGATCATACTGATGGACACTACGGTCTTCACTGGGGGGAGCGTCATGCTGATTATGTAGGGCAGTGGAGTGCAGATAGAGTATCGTTGTGTATCGTTCCCACAGATGGGCAGCCACACGACAGTGATTGGTGGTTTCATCAGTATATGCCCTGGTATGAGAGATTTGGGATGAGGTCGATTTATTTAGAGCGTGATTCCACCCATGATCTCACCCAGCCACTGCCTCCTCCGTCTCAGCCACCTAGTAGCCTTACATATGTTTCCCATTCTGAGTGCGCCACACGACAGGTTAGTGATGTTATTTAACTAATCAAATAGCTACTCAAATTATGTGACTTGTTTTGTTACTTACGAAAGTTTGTCTTGCAAGGCAAGAGGGCCTTTAGGGATGCAGTCATGGCAATTCCAATGGCCCTGACAAGGGGGTTGAAGCGCTTCAGAAAGAGAACATTACTATCATGTCGAGGAAGCCTGCATGATGTCGGTCAAGGGCATAAGCTGGAAAAACTGCTAAGGGATGCCGGGTTGCCCGAAAGAATCGAGGATATCACCACCTCGGACGAGCCTGAGGTTCCAGGCTTTCGTGAGCAGGAGGCGTCATGGGCGTCAACATATGAGGGTGATTATGACGAGATTGTTTCCAGCATGGCCGAGACATATTTAGGACCGCACGGTGATCCCACGGCATCTAGTAGTCAGCATCCGGGCGGAGATCAGTCCCAGGTATGTGAATCGTACCTCTATAATGTTTAATGATTATGCAGTAATTTGTAATATTTTTTGCTAATGTTAAACATGCATATTCTACCTAGGGATACTATTCAGGATTAAATAGTCTGTATCAGGGAGCATCTGATGTACATGGTTATGATTTTGACATATTCAGTAGTCAGTACCCGGGAGGAGATGGTGCACAAGGTTACGACTTCCAGACTAGTCAGTTCCAGACAGGCCCGGAGATCCCTCCTACACAGGTTTGGCCTGAATTGAACTAATTATTAAAAATGCACTAATTTAGCAGTTTCTAATGTGCTTTTTGCAGGAATACATGCAAACACCAGATGCTGAGGTGACCGGGAGCGGCGACGATGAGGCTAATGATGGCTTAAATTGGAATACAACTATGGGACATCGCAACAAGGATCGTCAGAGGCATAGACCGATATCCAAGTTCACCCCGTCCAATTATCCTTAGTCAGGGAGTTGGTTGCTTTTAGTTATGTTATGCATCATGCACAATGCATCATCGCAACAAGGATGTTATGCCATCTTATGTTGAACGTTTTTTCAGTTATGTTATGTTGTTATGTTATTTTGGACATTTGTTATGTTATGTTATGTTATGTTGAATTGGACATTTGTTATTTTGCATCAAGCGTCAAGCGTCATGCACAATGCACAATGCACAATCGTCAAGCGTCAAGCGTCATGCACAATGCAAAAGCGTCAAGCGTCATGCACAATGCAAAAGCGTCAAGCGTCATGCACAATGCACAATGCACAATGCAAAAGCGTCAAGCGTCATGCACAATGCAAAAGCGTCAAGCGTCATGCACAATGCAAAAGCGTCAAGCGTCATGCACAATGCAAAAGCGTCAAGCGTCATGCACAATGCACAATGCACAATGCACAATGCAAAAGCGTCAAGCGTCATGCACAATCATCAATGCATAATGCAAAAGCATCAAGCGTCATGCACAATGCACAATGCACAATCGTCAAGCGTCATGCACAATGCACAATGCACAATGCATAAGCGTCAAGCGTCAAGCGTCAAGCGTCAAGCGTCAAGCGTCAAGCGTCAAGCGTCAAGCGTCAAGCGTCAAGCGTCAAGCGTCAAGCGTCAAGCGTCAAGCGTCAAGCGTCAAGCGTCAAGCGTCAAGCGTCAAGCGTCAAGCGTCAAGCGTCAAGCGTCAAGCGTCATGCGTCATGCACAATCGTCAAGCGTCAAGCGTCATGCACAATGCACAATGCACAATGCACAATGCACAATGCACAATCGTCAAGCGTCATGCACAATGCACAATGCACAATCGTCAAGCGTCATGCACAATGCACAATGCACAATGCACAATCGTCAAGCGTCATGCACAATGCACAATGCACAATGCACAATGCATAAGCGTCAAGCGTCAAGCACAATCGTCAAGCGTCAAGCGTCATGCACAATGCACAATGCAAAAGCGTCAAGCGTCATGCACAATGCACAATGCACAAGCGTCAAGCGTAATGCATTGTGCACAATGCACAAGCGTCGAGCGTAATGCATTGTGCATAATGCATAATCGTCGAGCGTCATGCATTGTGCATAATGCATAATCGTCAAGCGTAATGCATTGTGCACAATGCACAAGCGTCAAGCGTCATGCATCATGCACAATGCACAAGCGTCAAGCGTCATGCATTGTGCATAATGCATAATCGTCAAGCGTAATGCATTGTGCACAATGCACAAGCGTCAAGCGTCATGCATCATGCACAATGCACAAGCGTCAAGCGTCATGCATTGTGCATAATGCATAATCGTCAAGCGTCATGCACAATGCACAATGCACAATTGTCAAGCGTAATGCATTGTGCACAATGCACAAGTGTCAAGCGTCATGCATCATGCACATTGCATAAGCGTCAAGCGTCATGCATCATGCACAATGCATAATCGTCAAGCATCATGCATAAGCGTCAAGCGTCAAGTGTCAAGCATCATGCATAATCCATTATCATATGTGTTTAACCTGTACAAATGATGCAACACATAACTTGTAATAATCTTCGAGTAAATCAAATGCAATATGTAATTGGAGTAATTGTGGGAAACAAAGGACACATACCTTTAAGCGAAATAAAATCGAGAGCGTCATTTCTTGGTGGCGGCCCAGTGGTTCTGACAAACAAATGAACAACTCCCCATTTATTCACGGACATCTGAGATGCCATTTTCCGAGAACTTTCGTCAATGAGTCCCATCAAATTGAAATGCAATTTACTCCCTTCTCCATCCTCCACGCGACATAGGATTTCACCAACGCAATACTCGTGAAATTCTAGAACACGATGTATGGTACTTTCAATCCCTTCAAAAGTACTAGATTGTTTACCCTGGAGTGCCAATTTTTTACCACCAGAGTACTCCGCACCAAATTGAGTTTCAATTATTTCACCTCCATAAAATACCAAAATCGGAAATGTCGACATTGCACTACAAATATAAGTTAAAATAAATTGAATTTTATACGAGTTAATAGGTAAAGCCATACATATGAAATAAGTACAACATACAACTATACAGATATAATAGGTAAATAATGAAGAGCCACATTTAATAAATTCCATGCTAGTGATTCGCCCGAAAGAAGTTTCGAATTCTTCCAGAAATTGATGTTTGCCTTGATTGATTGGGCTGACTTGTTGAAGGATTTGATGCACTTGTTGAAGCATCGACATCTCTAGGTGGAACACTTATTGAGTGACGAGCGGGTTGCATTTGGGTAGGGTTTGGATTTGGTTGGACAACTACGGAGTGTCGAGTGGGCTGGTTTCCACTATGTAAGCCCAATTGTGTTAATACCTTATGGCAATTATGAGGTTGACTCCCTTGATGGCTGGATTGAGCACTTCCTGTAATATTAAAAAGTAAGCAGGTGATGGTCGTCTTCAATATGAGTATTATAAACATATAAAACAATTTCAATACCTTCTGGTCGTCTTCCAAGGGGTCGTCCTCTGCGCTTGCCTTTTCGTCCTTCCATTTCATCCATTACCATCGGAATACGAATGTGCCTTCTTCGACCACGACGAAGCAATTTTCTATTGGGAATGATGGTAGGTCCCGTATACTCGAGCCATTCATATTGATTTGGAAAAGGGTGGAATCTTCCGGACCAAGTATCATGCAGATTTGCAGCAGTGTAATAAGGTGAAACAAATTGAGATAAGTTTAAATGTCTGACCCTTATCACCGCTAATACATGCGAACATGGTATGCCGGTCAGATTTGGTTTCAAACAGGTGCAACGCGTAAAAACTCCCTCTTCGAGTAATACGTGATACTTGAAATTTTCAAATTCACCATTCGGTAAGGTCTCGCCTTCATGCAAAACTTCAAAATCTCCTTGCTCTGATCGATAGGGGTCTACTCGATGTGGTCGTGACTTGTCACCTCTCTTAATTAGTTTCTCCGTAAGACTACGAGACCAAACAAAACCATCACTTACGGTTGCACTAGATGCGATTCTCCGATCATCAAACCAACTCACGCACTTGTACCAGGTACCTTCCACGATAGCCACAACCGGCAACATACGAACAGCTTTGAACACTCGATTCAAAGATTCAGATCCGTTACTTGTCATTATGCCCCAACGATATCTGTTGTCGTACCGTTGTGCCCACTTTGATGGATTCACAGACTCTTTTGGATCATTCTCTAGTCTTTTTCCAACCGTCTTTAAATACTCATATGCGCCTGGATATTGTGCTTTTATAGATTGCATGTGCTCTTTAAATCGACGAGGTTTCTTCTTCGATGCAGCACGCTTAAATAATTTCTTTAGATTATCGTCTGGAAA
The DNA here is from genome assembly GCA_964058865.1 of Eleocharis quinqueflora. NCBI lineage: Eukaryota > Viridiplantae > Streptophyta > Magnoliopsida > Poales > Cyperaceae > Eleocharis > Eleocharis quinqueflora. The sequence goes on from CAXKVX010005072.1 coordinate 12,206, forward strand.
TTTTGAGTACAAGTTCTCGGCAACGTGTTGCATACAATATCGGTGCACTGCTTCGCCGTTTGCCTCAGACCATCCATATTGGGGATATTCAAAAACAGCCTTAATTCCCTTGTGGCGGTCTGATAGTACACACATCTTACCAGGTCCGATAACTTCTCGACGCAACCAATTCAAGAACCAACCCCAATTTTCTAGGTCTTCCTTCTCCACCAATGCAAATGCCAATGGTATCAATTGATTCTCTGCATCGTACCCGCAAGCCATCAGTAATCTTCCCTCATAACGACCTGATAAGAAACCTGCGTCGATACTTATCACCGGACGAATGTACTTTACTGCCTCAATGCACGGTCCCCATGCCCAAGCCGCAGCATGGAAATAACGTACTTCAGGTTGATTGGTAGGAGTCGTCAGGATAGCATACTTCATTGATGGATTCGTCGATTGGATGGCATTAAAATAACAAGGAAGCAACGCATATGATCCCTCCCAAGTCCCAAATATTTTCGCAATTGCTAACTCCCTGCCTCGCCATAACTTGGCGTATGATGGATCAGCACCGGGAAATTTTGCTTTAACTAAATGTCTGACATTTTTAATTGTCATGGTTGTATCTTCGTTCATTTCCTTTTTAATAGCACCAGCAATTATCTTGGCCGTAAGCTGTGCATGATCTACTCGTGTAATCGATTGGATACAAGTGTGCGGGTATGGGTTGGTTCTTATTGTCCAAAAATTATTACCTTTAGGACATACAGCGTACAACCTCCAAAAACATCTCTGATCTTTGCAAACCATAACTAGCCTCGTCGCGCTACTCCTTTCTGTTTTAATCTCTATATTCCCTTTGATGTGATACTCACTAATGGTCCATTGTAACTGATCTTTTGAATTAAATACACGATTTTCTGCCAAGGGATCGTCTGACGAGTTTTGTACTTTAGTGTAAATTTCATTGAAACCAGATATATCACTAAGCTCCTGTACTGGGTGATATTTTTCTGATCTTCCTTGTACAATTATCCGATGATTCGGATGATCGTTAGGATTATAATCCAAATCGTCTTCGTCAGAGGTGTATCCATAATCTTCTCCTGTTTCCCATTCTCCCGCTACGGGTAATATATTCTCATCGTCATCGCCTTCGTTTTCTTCAGGAATATTAGATATGGGCTCATTAAGATCTATAATTGGTGAATGTCTTGCGGGAGAGATATGAAGAGTATGGCCAGGGCTATAAGGTAATGTCTCTTGACTAACTCTCGGAGGCTCTTCATCCGTGTTAACAACATTTTCACTTGTGCGAGCTAAGTTATCAGGATTCTCATTTGTCCGATTTGGCACCAGATCAACATATAATTCAACAAATCTCCAATTCATTTCTGATTGTTCCATTTGCAATATCATTCGCCACTCTACGTCATCGCGAATGGGAATTAAACAAAAATGATAAGAAGGTGGGATCGCAGTGTTATATCGAGCGACAACATTGAGCGAATATTGACTCTCAAATATCCCCAACCATTTGTATATTGTATTTTTCACATCTTCATACCGGGTGTCTTCATTTCTCAGAAAAGTAAATTTTGAATCACAACTATATTCCATACCATACGGGCCATTTCGAGTCTCACCATCCATATATACGGAAATTGGAATCATCTTTCTTCACTCCAACTGTATAAATTTCCCAATTAATAATATACTAATACTTCAAAAATAAAATAATTCTAAATTAATTTATAATAAAATAATTCTAAATTAATTTATAATAAAATAATTCTAATTTAATTTATAATAAATTAATTTACACTAATTCAAATTTTAACTCTATAAATTAATACAATTTAATTTATAATAAAATAATACCTAAAATGACTTAGCAACTCTTTATAATTTGCAAAATCTTCACTTCACTTCTCTATCTAAATTCCTAAATAAATTCTCTAACTCTTAGAATTATTATAATTACTAAATAATAATATACTAATAGTTCAAAAATTACGAAATTCATACATAAATCATCTACAAAATAATTATAAATTATTTTACACTGATTCACATTTTAACTTCAAAAATTATTACCATGTAATTAAAATAAAATAATATCTTAATATTTAAAATGTGCAAAACCTTCACTTCACTTCTCTATCTAAATTTCTACAAAATTTCTCTAACTCTTTAATTATTATAATTACTAAATTAATATTATACTAATAGTTCAAAAATTACGAAATACGTACATAAATCAACTACAATTATAATAATTATAAATTAATTTACAATAATAATAATACTTGTAATCAACTAAATTTGAAGAATTATAACAATTATAACAATTCACTTTGAAGAATCTTAGTAAATTTGAAGAATGAAAGTAAATTATACCAATTCAACTACAATTATAATTATAAACTAATTTACAATTATAATAATAACAGAAATCAACTAAGTTTGAAGAATTATAACAATTATAAGAATTATAGCAATTCACTTTGAAAAATGTAAGTAAATTTGAAGAATGAAAGTAAATTATAACATTTCAACTAAAATTATAATTCTTATAAATTAAAAAACAATTGTAATAATACCTGAAATCAACTATCAATTATAACAATTATAATAATTATAAATTAAATCAACTAAATTGAAGAATTTAAGCAAAAATAAAATAATACCTCAAATTACTTGTTTATCTTCAATTATCAATATCTCTCTTCAATTATCAGTATCCCCCCCTCTCTCTCTCGGCCGGTGTATAAATAATCAGTTACTCCGGGTTCACTGTGATCCCCATAACTCCGGGATCACAGCAGCCTCCATAACTCCGGCAACTGTGATTCTGGAGTTATGGGGATCACAGTGAACCCGGAGTTACGTAGGGCGCTGTGATCCCGGAATGGCTAAAATGGTTAATTCCGTTCAAATTTTGCCATTTTGGTATTTTATTAATTTATTTTGGTTAATTAAAAAAATTTCGGCAAATTTAAGAATATGTCTATCAACATTTTTCTTTAGATTTATTATTGAGTATATTTAAATGAAGAGGGATCACTTAAATAGATACAAATCTAAAAGTAGAAAAAATTATAAAAGCATTCTTGAACTTATAGATTAGTTGTATTTTAAATTTAATGCAATTTGAGTGTCATTTCATGCTTCATCAAAGATTATCAATTTTCATGCAATTATTCAACTGTTAATAATTAATGATCCATGATGGACATGAAATGATATTCAAATTGCATCAAATTTAAAATACAACTATATAAACTCAACAATATTATCTATAATTTTTTTATTTTTGATATTTTTTATATTTTTGATATTTTTGTCTATTTATTTGAAAATTTTATTGTCAAGATTGTCAAAATAATCATTGTCAACTGATCCCCCTCTTTAAAAATGTATTGTCAAATTTATTAAGATAACTATTGATATCCCTAATAATATAACTTACAAAAACTTTAAACAATTTACTTATATAGGGGTGATCAAGAACTAGAGTTCACCTTTTGTGATTTTATTGTAGAGTAATCAAAATGATTATTGTTTAATCGACAATGTATTTTCATTTAAATTTAAAAAATAAACAAAAAAATATATATAGACATGTTTTTTAACTGATGGACTGATTGTATTTAAAATTTTATGTTTTACTAAAGACTATCAAAATTACATAAAATTTATAATAATTCATATATAGATGATATATTAATTAAGTATTAGACTTTGCGTGTACAGGCAAGGAGATATTAAAAGAATATGCTCCTTAATAATTTAAATTAATTGTAATTTGTACCAATACTCTTTTGTAGAAAATCTGTAAATATAAATGATAAATCATCATAACATTTGCATTTTAGGAAAATAGAAATAGCAATGAATGAAGTGTAGCATGACTTGCATATCCACAGAAGATCTGTGGCCTCAATTGTTCAAAGCATATTCGGTTTGCCTACTCTTTTTATTCAAATTTCTTCCCTCTAAACAAAAATTTTATTCATATTTCAGAACATATATTATTGTAATTGGAATTATTTATTTATTTTGTAAGTCAATCCTTTCCCTAAAGAGTATTGTCAAACTAAGGAATTGTTGATGGGGAAAAGTCATGTCCGTTTTAATATGGATTTTTTTTTTCTTCTTTAAAATACATGTTAGCACTAACTCAATTTCTGCACGATCCAATCGATTCATGCCTCTATTAGTAAAGCAAATTGCATTAACCAGTTGTTTCTGGTACAATAATTTATCTCACATACACATAGAATATGGTTATAGAAAAAATATTTCTATAAAAAGTGTTCTACAAAAGCAGTTTATTTTTTTGTGAATTTTTTTATTTCTTGGTTTGCGAGGAGAGCCGAAGTTTTGGATTGGATTGGGCGGTTTTATTTAGATGTCGATTTGTTTAATTTGATCAAAATCACGCAGAAAAACTTCCCAAAAAGGAGTCTCACTCTGCACAGAATTGTCAATGGATACGATACGAATTGAGTGGTGATATTTTGGTATACGTATTTATTTGAAATTAGTCTTATTCTTACTCTATTTTTGTTAAAATTTAGCTTACTCGTACTCTATCATTAATTTGATAAAATTACATTTGCTTGTATACCCTCAGTGGAAAAATTATATATCTAGAAACAAAAACCGGATATTCCATGTTTATTGTTTCAAACTTTCAGATCACAGCTATATCTCTTAATTTAAGGAACTTTAATTAGTGATCGGCACTACTTCAGTGGAAAATATTTAAGATATCCAGACGAACTCAAAATAAAAAAATAAAAATTGTATTCTTTATAGTATGTGATTATATCATTATTCTCTATTTCTCCGGAACGGAGAGAGAAACTTGACTCTAGGCTATGGGGTTGAGAAAACTGAGCTTGTAGCAACAGAGAATCTAATTACCTAAAGAGGTAGAGGATGTAAACTGCAGAACTTTTTTTCTGTCGGATTCTCAAAATAATAAAAATTACATTTATGATTCTATTTTCAAATATTTAACAGTCATGATTCTATTTTTCTGCGTTCAGCGTTCAGACTAAACGCATGTGTTCATGCTGAAAAAAACAAACAACAAAAATGATTAAATATGATGCAAAATTTCAAATTTGCGTTCACGTCTAAACGCAGCGTCTGAACGCCGCGTTCAGGAAACGTTGTGAACGACACGTCTAGACGCACGTTCAGACGCTACGTTCAGTGAACGCGGATTTCAAAAGTACTTGGTTTTTTTTGCTTCGTAAACTCGGGTGACGTCTAGAAAACACTTCTGAACGCTGAACGCAGAAAAATAGAATCATGACTGTCAAATGTTTGAAAGCAGAATCAGAGATGTAATTCTTATTTTTTTATGATCAGACAGAAAAAAAAAATTCTAAACTGCAACTCAGTAATAATCCTTTTCAACTGATGTTCTTTTGACTTTACTTTTCAACAAAATCTTGAATTTGATAAAATAGTTCTTTCTGCAAATTAAGTAGTCCCATGCCACTACGGCATTGCAGCAAAATCAAATATGCACCATTAATAAAGAAAATTAAATATGTTTATCCGACTTTTCATCGTCTTCTCTTCTACATAGAAACAGAGAGATTTGCTGGCTTTTGTATAAGTTAAATCCTTGAATAGACAAATCCGAACAAATTAATGAAATCAGGTAATTATATTGATGAAGCGCTTCATTCTGTATGGAATTATAAACGTGGGATAGACTTCATCTTGTAAACACAAAAACATTAAACTCTGTATTTTTATTTAGCAGACAATCGCCTGTTCACTTAAAAGAAAAAAAAAGAAAAAATAAAAAATAATAAGTGACTTAATCACATAAAAGAAGTACCTCGAGTGAGGGCCGGCGAATAGCAATAATCAGGTTCAGACACTGAAGTTGAGATCAAACTCGTGCACAAATCTACTAAAATTCACTAAAATGTCATTAAAAACTCGTTTTTCACTGCAAAAAATAATAAAAATACATCAAATTTTGCGTTGTCATAAAATTCTATGAGCTTGAGCTTCTAGGAATATGTACATCTCCATAGTAAATAAACATTATCTTGTAAAAATGAGGATATACTAAATTAATTGGGGTCGGGTAATGATACAGAATTTGGCCTTACGAGTATTGAACGCACGCATCTCAGAAGCACTTAATTGGTACAGAATTATAACGTGAAATAAAGTTCCTCTTGTAAAAAAAAAATATATATATATATATATATTAAGCTATGTACTTTTTATATCAGCAGGCAATCGCCTGCTAGATTTACAAAATATAAAACAAAGAAAATGTGACATAAAGCTCTTAAATGAAGGCTGGCGAATATATGGTGACAATGGAGATGAATTCATAAAATTTATGGGTTTTAGGACTGGGCTTCCATAACAATGTACATTTTAAGGAGGAAATAAATAGAGAGAATGAACAAAAACTGGTTTTATGTTTCTCTGAATCAATAGAACTCATTATTACATGTAATTTGATAATTTCATACAATTTTGGAAAACTGAATTTGGCTCCATTTGAATAGAGAAAAACATCAACTCCCAGAGTCCCAGTACTAATAGTAGCCATTTAAGAGCATCTGAAACAAAACTATCCACAAAATGTATTTCCAAATTATCAATTTCTTTCCAAAACTATGAAAAATATGTATCAAGAGTCATTACAGTTTTTCTTTCCGTGGTTTCATATGATAATGCAGCAATACAAATTCTGCAAGAGTCGTTTTTTGTACACACAAAAGCTGTAGAAAACTTCAGTTGAAATCAAAGCCGTAGAACACTTTGGCATACAAAAAAGTACTTGATAACTTCAATCTACTGGATTTATCCATCGACCTTATAAAAATCTTGTGCTGTATATATCCCATGTACAGTGGAATCTTCGTGCCCCATACCATTTACATCAGGAATTCTATTTCTCTTCTTCTGACTCCTCACATGCTGCAATGCAATTTACAAATGAATAGGAAATTAGATTTCTAGTGTCAAAGATTAATAACACAGTACAACACAATAAACAGAATGCCTGCATAACAGATGGAACAGAAGCAAAACAGAACTATAAAATGGTATAAGAGACGTAAGAATCTAGTCATATGCAGTAAATCTGAATTATGTATGGACTGTGAATTAAAGTGCTGAAAGAGTAAAAGATATTAGTCATCTCATCATCTGTAAGGAGGAAAGGATGTCCGCTAACATTTTTTCCAGTGTCTTGTCAGTGCTAAAATTTGTGGTAATTTCAGGGTTCTTGTGAGAGATGTGAAGAGTACTTGATGTGTTCAATAGAAAAAAGAGAAAGCGAGGAGATACAGAAGTTTGTATTCTTTCTTCATTCATGCTTCTTTTGGGTTCATGTTGTGAGAAATTTGTTTTTTATTGAAGAATAAACATACCTTCTAAAAAATCAACTAATTTTGGGGGATTTATCATGGGCTCCAGAACCTGCCAAACATAAGTCGCAAGATTTGGCCGTACTTCTCGCTTAACTTCACAACACTTCAATCCTAAAACTGCAATTTGCTTGGCCACCTCAGCTGGCCACTCAGCTAACTTATCCAATATCTCTTCCAAGCTCCCTTTCTCAACCGCCTTCTGCACCTCATTTATTATGCCCAGAGCAGGGCGTCCAGTTAAAAGGCGAAGGAGAACTATCCCAAAGGAGTACACATCTGAGCATGGCTTCAATTCACCCGAAGCAAAGAACTCTGGATCCATGTAGACAAATGACCCCATGGGACCACTGCACCGAGACAGGATATTGGTCGCGTTTGCCTCAAGGGCATGCCATGTACCTGTGTTGATCCTAGTTTAGTATAAATACTAGCTAGCAACTTTACAGATTAAAATTGACAGGAAAGGTGATGTCTACCAAGTCCAAACAAACTAATTGTCAAAATAAGGTTTTGTGAGAGATATCAGAACCTTACTTCTACATCATGAAAACAAGTTCAAAATTCCTAGAGGCGGATTTACTAATTTGTACTGTCATTAGCAGTCATCAATAACTGACAATCAACTGTTATATGAGTTATATGCAATACCATAATCACCAAGCCGGCTAACAAAATTGGAGTCGAGAAGGATATTAGATGGCTTAAGGTCACCATGAATCACTGGATCCTTCTTTTCATTGGTTGAGTGGAGAAAGATTAATGCAGAGCATGCCTCAGCTGCAATCCGAGCACGGGCCCGCCATGTAAGAGGAGGTGCCTTATCCTTGCATGACAAGCTATCTTCTAAACTTCCGTTCTCAAGGAACTCATACACCACAGCCCAAGCTTCAGGGCATGCTCCAATTATGGTAGAAACATTTAGGTGCATCAATTTGCTTAGAGCCTCTATCTGTATGACAGATGTATTTGTATTTTGATGTCAGTTTAATAGTATGGAATTGGATCAGAACAATTTGGTAATCATAATATATTAGCATATGTGCAAAAAAAAGTTGTTTCCTTTTAGGCAAACACCAGAACTAGATTGGGCAATTCTCTAACTTCTTCTCACTATATATAAGAATAAAATCATACAAATTTGAGACTCAATGTCTGAATCTGTTTGGCTTTAAACTCAAATTTCTGGTAAGAAAAAAAAGCACATTAGATGTACAAGCAAAATTGTCAGCATTCAACATTAAGAAATGATATTTAATATTTTAGTGAAAAAGAATTGAAAAATCAGATACCTCCTGGTAAAATTCATCTTTCCCACGCATGCCTTGGGGATTCAACAACTTTATAGCCACAGTCATTCCACGAAGTGACCCCTTATACACACTCCCATACCCTCCTTCCCCAATCTTGAACGAACTATCAAATCCATTTGTAGCATCCTGCAACTCCTCGTAAGAGAACCCGCAGAACTTACGCGCTGCACTCTCCTGCTCCCAAACTCGTTTTCTCAGCAGATTCACCTCCTTCACAACACATGCTCTATCCTGCTGCAGCTCCTCAACCTCTCTCTCTAGAGAGAAAACAAGGCAGTGGGCTTCAGAGAGCTTAGTCTGGAGATCCTTGACCATCTCTTTGGAACTTGCAAGTGCGTCTTCCAATGCATCTCTCTGTCCTTCAAGCCGGTGAAGCTCCTCTAAGATGTCGCCTCTTTGTCTTTTCGTATCATCAAAAGCAGTTGCTTCTTGAGACCATCTTCCTTTTGGGTACGGTAAGTCCTCATCTTTTGCCTGGATCAGTTGAGGGCAGAAACAACTCTTTCATATTACTCCAATATGTCAAAAGTAAAGAGGCCACAGAAGACATTTGCTTTTACTTTTTGTGTACTTGATATTACTAAATATAGTTATTGTGCTTATTTTTGTTTCTGGTGCAAGGTCTTTGCTTACCCGTGGTCTACACTGAATAATTGATGGGAGTCGATTAAGCTTGGTGGTTAAAAAAGATGGCTAGTTTGTTCTTCAACATAAATGTTTTCCTTGTTCAGAATAAAGATAATATTTACATTCTTGTAGTTGAACATTCTTTTAAAATCCCTTAGTTAACAAGGTACCTGAAAATCCTACCAGAATCCTAGTCATGAAAAATGTTCTCCTAGACTCTTAGCAATTTCTTGCTAATTTATCCACACAGTTGATTCTTCAAGTTTTTAATAAACATGAAAGAGCATAAACCGCCTTACCCAAATGGGTTAAGACTTTGAAAGATCGGACTTTGAAAGACTAGTTGAAACCAGTGTAAAGTTTGTGTATTAATAGGTTGTGTGCAATGATCCGTGTCACCAACCTGATGGGTTTTATAGCTTTCTTGGTAATAGTTTCTGCCAGTGCCAGGCCCAGAGTTCCTGCGAGATACCTGATAAGGCTCTTCGCCACTAGAATTTCTATTCCTTGGTTTGCCATCCCATAGGTCCACCACAACACTGCCTGTACTCGATACCCTACTGATTTCAGCATATGGTGATGTGAGTGCTGACGTGTTTGTCGAATCGAGATGGTCGGATCTTGAACCTCCATACCGATCATCTGCTGGGCTAGAGAGAGAGGATGCTGTCTGAACTGAATAAGGTGAAGGCATTCTATCTGATAGAGTCCTGTTGGGAGTTTGGCCACCTGACTTCTCGGGGTCAGTTGCTATCACATCACTTGCAGTGGAGATATAAGGTTCTCTATTGAGACAGCAAGAAAACTTTAATAAGTTTAATCAGTTAAGTGCAGCAATATCTATAATAACTCTACAGAGACATTTGTAACAGAGGAGGAATACATGACAATCAATATTTTGACAATCTTGAGAATCTAACACCCAATAGTTGGATTTAGTATTAGAGGAGGGCAGTCCAGATTTAATGCTTATTGAGACAAATGTGAGTGGAAGTTCTTTGCATCTCTTCCATGCTATCCTACGTCCAATTCCCTAACCAAGTAACAATCCACCGTGTTTCTCTTCAGCTTTGTTTTTTTGTCCTCATTTGAGCTACTCCCTCTCTATTGACTCATCACATTAGTGATTTCTTTTCCATGGAGAATAATGACATTTTTGTATTTTTCGTGTCCAACAGGGGGCAGCGAGGGGTGGGGGGGATCAGATTTGGCAACAATTATATTTTTCTCATGTGTCAAGGAGTCACGGAAACCAGCCAATCTTATGGAACTGAAACCCAATATGGGTTTCATTTCTAGCCTACCCAACCTGTTTGGGACAAAACGTTTTGTTGTTGTCAAGGAGTCGAGGAAGAACAACTCAGAAAAGGAATCTGTAAGGTTTGGATGAAAGGGAAGGAAGAACAAGAACTACCGCGAGCTTGCAGTAGAGTTATATCTCTTTTGTTCTTTAACTTCTGATCCGGCTGATTGTATTAGGGTGCCAAGATTGTCAAATCTTGAATTATCAAGTGATTCCCACTCTTTATAAAAGATTGCAAACTTCAATGTTTTGCAGCAAAATGCTGGTGCTAGTGCCCAATTCTGATAACTTCGTCAGTATAATCTCACAATCATTTTTTTTTTGTAAGCCTCAAGAAACTTATTAAGAAATAAACTGAAATATGGATTTTTATTCGGCTGCCATCTATATATAAGACTCAAGTGCCTGAAAAGTTTCTAGTTGGCATACCTAGTGCAAATTAACTTTCCGTTACAAACAAACAAGATTTTGCATGCAGGATCAGCCCGAGCTTGTACAGTCAGAGCTGTCGGCGAAACTGGAGCCTTCATAGTTCTGAGTAGATTTGGTTACCAAAAAGTCAGATATATTTAAAACAAAAATACTGAATTACGTAATTAACTTGTGCTTTTGATAGCATATTTTTTTTTTGGCCTGATAGGGACAAATCAGTGTCACGAGGAAGGTAGGATTCTGCCTTTTAGCCAAAAGGATTTCTAACAAATATTTTATGCTTGGAGAAGATAGGATGTACTTTGCATAGTTTTTGTCTGCACCAGCACCCATAACAAGCTCACTGATATTGTGCTTGGTGATGAGCGAAAGCAACCC
>CAXKVX010005073.1:0-14023 GCA_964058865.1 Eleocharis quinqueflora
TATTTATAAAACGTTAAAAAGTAGAGACCTATGACAATGATTATTTAAATATATAATTGTTGTCTTAGATACTCTATGACAACGATTATTAGTAAATAATCATTGCCTTATCTCATATATTAAATTCATATTTCTTTATGGCAACACTTATATGTCAACGGATGTTTATACGATTTACCAATTCTTTAAACGACAACAACAGATACATAATCGTTAAACAAATTTAACCATTGACAAATCTCTTTTTTGCAGTAGTGCTCTATATAAAAATCACCACACCACGTTTAGTTGACATATACAGGGGAGGATCTACAGTATATCAGGGTCAGGCAAGTGCCTGACCCTGAATTCTGGTATTTTTCAGTGCCTTGTGTAGTGTCTGCTGATTGTGCCTGACCCTAAATTCAATTTGGTCCTGACTCTGAATCCATAACAAGCTGCAAATTAACATTTCGGCCCAAATCGCTGATGAATTGAGTTAACGGGTCTGATCACACAGGATCCGCCTAAAATAAAAAAAAACCGCGACGCTCAGACGCTGTCACCCATCCCCATCGCGATTCGCGAGGCGAACCCTAGAGACGTTGTCACCCACTCACCCATCGGCCATCGCGATTCCACTATTCCAAAACGGCGAACCCTAGACGCTCCGGCGCTCCGCGACAGTCGCAACTCCGCCACTTGCTTTGCTGAAATTTTGTTGCTGCCTTGCTGGTGTGGTTTTTTTATCTCCGCCACTTGTTGTTGCAGCGTTGCTGACAGACCGACAGTTGCGACCCATTTTCTTTGTTGTTGCTTTCTGATCGCCGCTCACCCACTCACTCATTTGCTTTCTGATCACCGCTCACCCACTCACCCATTTGCTTTGAGCCTTTGCTGTTGCTGCCTTGCTGGTGTGGTTTTCTGATCTCTGCCGCTCAGCGCCACACTGACAGTCGCGAATCGCCTGATCGCCTCTATCTCAGCCCATCCCGTCTTGCTGGTAAGTGTTTGCTGTTGAATTTTGTGGTGTGGTTAAGTTCTTACTTAATACTAGTTTTAGACTTTTAGTGCTTTTCTGGTGACTGGTAAGCCTTACCTAATGGTTTAGTGCTGCCTTGCTGGTATTCTGGTAAGTGCTGGTAAGTGTTTTATTGGTGCCAACTGGTGCGGTGGTGCCTACTGGGCTATCGAAATTCTGGTGATTAGTAGAATAATAGTGATCTCTAGTTGAGATAATTTGTATCTCAATTACTGCGACACAGTCCCTCATTTCTAAAGAAGTAATAAACTAACAATTCAGAAATCAGTGATAAACATTTATATGACATTATTTTTGTTTGCATCAATTATGTGAAAACTGAAGTACTTTAACATTTATATGACATTATTCAACTGGTGTTCCAAAACATTAGTTTTATAACATTAAGTTGATATAATTGTACTAACTTTGATTTTGAATTTGATATTTCAGATTATTTTAAATGGACAAGTACTTTAAGAAGGCACCCAAATTTCCAATCGGTTCAAGTTCACAAGAGTCGAGACAAACTGGATCTAACATAGGCTCCAATTCTTCTCGTGATATTAATAGCGGCGAACAAGATCCTCCTTCTGATCCAAGTTTAAGACCACCTCTATCTCAATATAATCCAAATGAGCAAGATCGTGTGCGTAGGTTTTATCTTGGTAAAGGTCCATTTCAACCTAGCGACTATAGTTTTCCCCAAAGAGATATAAATGGTAAAATGAGGAGATTCAATAAAGACTGGTTTGATCAATACAATACTTGGTTGGAATATAGCATTTCTAAAGATGCATCATTTTGTCTTTGTTGCTATCTATTTAGAACGGAGAATGTCGGTTCAGGTGGACGAACTAGTTTTGTGGGAGAGGGTTATAGATGTTGGAAAACAAAGAAAGGTTTTGATGATCATGTTGGTGATTCGAATAGTTTGCATAGTGAAGCTTATAGGAGATGCATGAATTTGATGAACCAAAGACAAAGCATTCAAACTGTGGTAGAGAAACAGAGTGTTAAAGAGGGTGTGAATTATCGAGTACAATTAGCTGCCACAATAGATACCATTCGACTTATTTTGAGGCGGGGTTGGGCATTTCGCGGACATGATGAGTCCGAAAGCTCTAGTAATCCAGGAAATTTTCTTGAGCTGTTGAGATTTTTGGGAGATCACAATGAAGAAATAAATGGTGTGATTCTTGACAAAGCTTCTCAAAATCGAAAGCTAGTTGCACCTGCCATTCAAAAGGATATAGCGAATGCTTGTACAGAAGAAACAATTAAAGAGATAATTGTTGAGCTTGGAGATGGATTGTTTTCTGTGATGGTTGATGAGTCGAGAGAGGCCAACTCAATTTACCGTCGACGTCATCTTGATTTTTTTTGTGCTACTATGTTTTATCTATATTTGTTTTTTTAATATGTAAAACATAATTTTTAATGGTATTTAATATTTTGGACGAAATTTTTTATTTTATATTTTATGTACAACTGAGTCTACCCCTGAATGAAATTCTGAATCCGTCACTGAACATATATAGCTAGTGTCAACTCCACACACAAATTGGGCATTAGCTGCTCCACCGATAATAAATAGCTATCACGAAACAAAAAAACGACATGCTCTTAATTGCAAAAAACACAACATGTTCCAATATCCAGCAAGTCGACATGGGTGGTCCGGATCGCACAATCACGCATGCAGTTCCTTAGCTAATACCCCACACGGATGATCGATTTAATTGAATTTCACAAAGTTTTCATACTAAATTTAATATGCAATTTATATTATGAGGACAAATGACAATATATAGGAAAATCAGATTACTATTAATTAATTCAGACATTTTTTAAAGATACGTCCTACATGGTTTATCAAATATAATGTAATGTAATGCAATATGAAGTGTGATTACCAATCTAATAAAACTTAATTTCTGAAACTAGCCTCCATGTACAATACTATAGGATCATTCCGTTCAGACTTAATTTTACAAAAATTCGTTTTAACTGTTTTTACTTCGTTTTAATTTGAAAAAAAATTCTTGACGTTAATTTTTTCGGGAAAAATTTATTTTATCTTGTTTTCTACATTTTAACTCTTTTAACTTGAATTAAACCGATTAAATTTGTTTTATTTGATAACTGTTAAAACTGTCTTTTTTTACAATTTACAAGAGCAAAAATTCATATGCTCAGTCATATGATCTCCAAAATAATTTTATTTGCTTTAACCTAACTAATTATATATAAACAATCAACTGATGCATCCTATCACATGCCTCAAATTAAGTTCCTACACTTCTGAATCAACGTATTTAACTTAGTTGGATAGTTACCAGTGTTATGATGGGTATTGATTGCTTGGATATATATTGGTCTTGTGTATTATATTGATGTTGGCAAGATATATTATTATGCTGGTGCGACTTGTGCAATTATATAGTGGAGTTTATAAAAATAAACACTGAAGCACATTTTCAAAATAAAACGCATCCTAATTTTTAATTATTAAACATATCATACATACATATTTTTAAGTGATGAAAAGAAAACCAACAATGTTTACTGTTAAATATATTATATAATACATAGTTACATACTATCATACAAATGACAAAAAGTATGCATGTTTGCATCATAATTTTGTCTAAAATAAATAAATAATATATAAAAAATGGTTGGTCGTTTTTTAATTTAACTTCTATATAACACTGTTTTAATGTTAAACCGTTAAGCGGTCACCTCACTGTTAATTAAGAACCGTTAAACATTTTTTAAAAGCTTGTTGTGTTGGTCTTAGTAGATTGTATTATCTAGTTAGCCATAGAGGTAGAGAGAGAGATGTCAAGTTTGCTTGTTGTTGTGTCTCGTGAGAGAAGAGAAGACTCTTTAATTCATATACGGTGACTGATCCAGCTCTCAATGACATAGCTGTAACCAGTGTTGTAAAAAGCGTTCCAGGCGGCCGCATATGCGCGCGCATATGCGTAGGCGAAAGATCGCTTGCATCCAAATTAATATGCGCTCTTATTATGCGCTAAATCCTATTTGACTTCAAATTACATCGCTGGAAAGTGCAAGTATAACTTCATTAAAAAGGTATTGGTCAAAGATTCAAACGGACATTTGGCTATATAACTTTTCTAGGCGTCGCTCTCTTTTCAATTTCTTTTATAGATTCCTGATTTTAATATTTCCAACACATTAACAATATTATAATTACAATTAGAATTTAATTGAGCACTCTTTTTTATTCAGTTACATGTTCATTAACCTTGTAAAACTGAAGTTTCCAACTCTGAATTGAAATGTCAAGTTTTGATTATTAGTAGCATTAATTTGTATCTTCTGTCATTAAAATATAGCATATTTAATTTTTTACAGTTATACATCTTCGTTATCACAACAATACATCTTTGTTATCACAACAGAGCAAATCAACTAAAATGAATGCGCATATTTGATATTTAAAATTTGTATTGTGTAAGGTAACTAAGGTTCTTTTAATGCACTTTTATTTCGAGTTTTCATTTTAATTTTTTGAATGCATCTGCTATGAATAGAAAGTCTCAAGTTTCAACGGTCAGGCTTGGCTTTTCATTGATCAAACGGTTTTGTACTTCTATCATTTTTTTATCGGAGAAAGAATATTTAGTGATGCATGTTTGAACACCATTAGAATTCTAAAATTAAACTGTCCATATTGATCCATGTTCATTGCAGAATTGGCCTAATTTTTTTTATTCAAAGTTTTCATTATAATTTGTATGAAATGCATAATAAAATTTTAAATTCGACCGCATATATAAAACCACATATAAATCCGCATATGCGGCCGCATGACGCATATGCACTATGCGGTGTCCTTCCGCACGCATATTCAAATCCGCATTTTACAACACTGGCTGTAACAAAGTTCTCAAAATCAGTACCTAGTCCTTGTAGAGTGCAGAGAACTAAAACTTGATCAGAAATTTCTGATCCAATCTTAGCCTATCAGCAAGCCCTTGTATTGTTGAAGGTATTGAGCATAGGTACACCCCCCTTCTTTGAGGTATGGAGCTTCAATTTGAGCTTGAATACCCTTGCCATGAATTGAGAGGTGTGCATCTGATTTATTTATGTCCATAGTTGTCTCGAGGTCTCACAATTGATGACCTGAGCAAGAGTTGGCGGAGATGATGGAGAATTGAAGATCTAGACAAGGATCAGTTCGTCCTGTTGATAAACTCTGATTAACCCAGGTGAATCCTCTAAGGAATGCAACCTTATTTGGCAAACAAAGGCACCATTAAAAGTCAAAATATTTATATGGACATTATTCAAAGATCGCCTACGTACCAACAGGAGACCTCCTAGCAAGGCGAAGATGTCCGCGAGATGACCGATGTGCTCTCTACCAAGAACTCGTTATCGAGACAGCAAAACATCTTTTCATTTCTTGTGCATACACAACCAACGTATGGGAGAATATCCGCCACAACATCTCTCTAGCAGATGATATCTACGATCTTTGGACAATAAACAAAAATCAACCGACAACAGAAGATCGACCGTAAAAGATGGAATATCACTATGCAAGCAACATTGTGAGCTATCTGGAAGGAACGCAACAATCGTATATTTAACAGAACAAGCCAAACCCAGTCCCACCTTCGTCTTCTCATAAGCAACAACGCATCCATGTGGCTGAAGTACTCCTAAACGGGCTTAGACTAGATAATGATAAACTAAGGATATGATAAACATTCTTTTTTCTTTTTCTTCTTCTTTTTCTATTTCCTCTGCTTTTTGTTTCTTAATTTCTCTTGTACATGTACATATTCAATAAGTGCAATAAAATTATCTGTAGGGAAACCCTACATTCAAAAAAAAAATAAACATCGCTGACTATTAATTTCATTCAATATAGTTACAAATTACGGTTGATTTTTGGGACTGAATACATATACTGAAAATCAAGTATAAGGAGGAAAGGATACCATTCCTGTTTTGCATCTCAGAGCAGTTATGGGGATGCTAAGGCCCGTGATTTATTTAAAAATCCAGTAATCAAGCATTACTTAACAACACGTACTTATGAATTTATTCGGGGTTGCCACTTGCCAGTAGCCGTAGGGAACTGAAAACTTGACGGCTCAGGTTGGATCGGATCAAATCCGATCGGGTCAACGGATTGGCTGGGCCGACAGATTTACCTAGAGTTTGAAAAAATCCAGGCGGATCTACCCGCCCATGGATCCATCAGTGCTCGGATCGTGCCCGATCCGTGCTCGTGCCCAGATCCGACCCGACCCGTGGATTCCGGATCCACGGATCTAGCACGGGTCGGGTTGGCCCCAAATTCCCCAAACCCGTGTATATCCGTGCCCGTCTAGACCCGTGCCCGACCCGTCCCAAGACCCGCTCGTAGACCCCTGGATCCGTGCAGAAATTCAAAAAAATTAAAAAAACTAAAAATAATTCGACATAATTCAGAAAAATTCGAAAAAAAAATATATTAAAATAATGTGCAGAAAATTTTTTAATTCAAAAATTCGAAAAATTAAAAAAAATTGAAAAAAATTGGACGGATCCGAACCCGACCCGCTCAGGTTTATAACGAGTCGGGTTGGGGGTTTTGGGTTCGTACCCGTGGATCCGGACGAGTCGGATCCATGGGTACCCGACCCATCCCGTCTTTAATTCTCTAGATTTGCCAGACCGGGTTTGGACGATTCAAAAAAATTTAAGCTGATCGCAACACATCTAAGACTCATGGGTTAGAAGGGGGCCGGTCTGTGTCGGGTTGGTCGGGTTTTTTTTTTGAATTTTTTGAATTTTTTTTTATTTAACGGGTTATTCCCGAGTTTGGTCGAGTTTTGCATGGGTTTGCATGTTTTTTCGCGGGTTTGGACGTGCATGGATTTTGCACGGGTTAATGACGGGTTGGGTTCGGGTCGGGCTGGATTTATTTCGAGTCGGATTTAATACAGATTTTTTTTCATGGCCGCTATTTGTCTTTGACCTCCGATTTTTTTTGACGAATCCGCACAAATTTGCACTCGGGTCTGATCGGGTCGTAGTCTCGAGTTTTCCTGACTAGGTCGAACCCCTAAATCCGTCATTGTTGATATGTCAAAGGTATGTATATTTTTCTCTTATAGATATTATAAATATATGACGCTATATATAAATGACATGAATATATTGCAATTAAAGATCAAATGAGTAGAAAAACAACATGACTAGCAATTATGTTTTGATGTTAATATTCAACTATTGTTTTTTCTATACATTTAATTCGATATAGTATTTTGTTGTATTAAAAAATATCGAAAAAGAAATCATTGTTTTGTTGCAGAAATAAGGTATACATCACTTAATTGTGTCCCCATGCCAACTAAGTACTCACTGTAGTTTTTGTCTCACATGACAAGTCTCTGTCTGATATATCAACAGAGGTTTTATATATTATATTAACAATGTTATTTAAAATTTGTCTCTTGTATAATTAACTACTTGAATCAGTTAATTATCAAATATCACTCAACTGGAAACTATATTATTGTATATTATATTGGATTGCCTAGCCCTTGATTATTTGGTGGACTCAACATACATCTGACCCACACAATATATATATATATATATATATATATATATATGTGTGTGTGTGTGTGTGTGTGTGTAATAAATTCATTAATTGAGCAGATATTATATCATCGTTTGCAATTAGATAAAACAATTGAGCTTCTGAAACTGATCATTTCTCTAAAACAATAAATTAATTGATTTTTTAATATGGTGAAAATTAAAATCATCTGCTGTCTACTTCCCATATAACAGTCTGGCCCAATTTTAGTTAACCCTTTTTCAGTATATATATATATATATATATATATAGCAAGTGCTTACATGTCAAAAGGAAAAGATGCTTTATGCTTATGTCCTATGGTTATGGATATGTGTGTCACTGTGCAGTTGGAATCTATCTAATTCATGCATAATTGCACATATATATAGAGAGAGAGGAGGGATCCGTAGCCGTAAACTTCTAACCGCTCACAACCGCTCAATGATCGCAAATGTAAATGACCGATCCGGACCGTTGAAAACATTCTCCATATTAATATAGAAGTGGAAATCAAATTTTACATTTTTTTGAATTTTTTTACTATTTTATCGGATGGATTGAAAAATTATTTATCTAACGATTTACAAACATCTAATTTTCAACCCTTCCGAAAAAATAGTAAAAAAAATCCAAAAAATATAAAATTTGGTCTCCAAGTCTCCATTAGTATGGAGAATATATTCAACGGTCCGGATCGACGATTTACACTTGGTATGATGGAGCGGTTGCGAGCGGCTACGAAATTGATGGCGGCTACGGATCCCCCCTCATATATATATATATATATATAGAGTGAGGCTATGGTGTTCCGCAAAGAACGTGATTTGCAACTGTGGATCATTGGATCACACTTTGTGATTCGTGCCAACATGATATTCGAAGATCCAATGATCCACAGTTGCAAAGCACGTGCTTTGCGGAACACCATAGCCTCACTCTATATATATATAAAGAGAGAGAGAAATGCTACATATTGTGCTTTGCAAAACACGTGCTTTGCGATTGTGGACCATTAGATCACGCTTTGTGATTTGTGCTAACATGATGATTGAAGATCCCATTGTCCACAATCGCAAAGCACAATAGCATTTCTCTCTCTCTATATATATATATAGGCTAGGATGCTCCATGGAGCACCAAATCCCTCGTGCTCCACATCCATTATCTCCTCTTTGAAAATTCCAACGATCGATCCGAACCATTGAATATGATCTACATATTGAAATGTACTTGGAGATTGAATTTTACATTTTTTTTTGAAATATTTTGCTTTTTTTTAAGAGGTAGAAAAGTCGCTAATCAAACAGTTTCTGAACCAACAAAAGTTACAATTTTTCTATCTCTCTAAAAAATAGCACAAAAATTCAAAAAAAATGTAAAATTCAATCTCCAAGTAGATTTCAATATTTAGATCATGTTCAACGGTTCGGATCGGTCGTTGGAATTTTAAAATCAGAGATACGATGTGGAGCATTAGGGGTTTGGTGCTCCATGGAGCACCGTAGCCTTTCTCCATACATATATATATATCTTAGGCTAGGGTGCTCCATGGAGCACCAAACCCCTAATGCTCCACATCGTATCGGTCGTTGGAATTTTCAAGTAGATTGTAAAATTCAATCTCCAAGTAGATTTCAATATGTAGATCATGTTCAACGGTTCGGATCGGTCGTTGGAATTTTCAAATTGGATATAACGAATGTGGAGCACGAGCGATTTGGTGATCCATGTTCAACCAAATCGCTCGTGCTCCACATTCGTTATATCCAATTTGAAAATTTCAACGACCGATCTGAACCGTTGAACATGATCTACATATTGAAATCTACTTGGAGATTGAATTTTAAAGTAGTTTAAAGATCATTTAAAGTATTGTACAAACTTATTTATTTTCTTTGCGCTTTGTAGCTTAAGAATCATTTAAAGTACATAAAAAGCATACGAGCAACTAATGTTTTAGCTCCAACTAATCAGAAAAATTAATACAAATGAAATCAATTCTAGAGAAGAATGTACAATTTGTTTAGGAAGCTTCACAAACTCAAGGCCTGTAATTATATATAATTACTTAGTTGTTGTTTGGTTCTATTTAGTTTTCAAGCAAAACTTCGCAAAAATGTTACATGGACCTACCCCTCCAAGACTAGACCAACTCCTTCATGAAACTTAAATACAAGAGAGATTGCAAGAAGATAGATGCTTCTTCTTTGATGCAATTTAAATGACAACTCATGTTAGATTTTTTTACCAGGAAATTGAACTCTTACACATAACTGAGATTGAAGTTAGATATGTCGAATATTGTAAAAGAGAAGTTCAATTTTTTAGTACAACCTTATTGGTGTACAACTCATTCCTAAAATGGTCCAATTCAGAGACAACAATCAAGAGACTGTGTAACTCATTCGTGAGAGCACTAAGCTAATTAATTGTTTGTGTAACTCATTCTTAAAGATTAAATATAAAGGCAACAAATTAACACGAGAACTTATACATTCAAGCATTAATTAACACGACAACTTAGTTCAAGTTAGGATTTGGATGTTACCGAATGGAGTGGTGAGAGGAGAAGGTGCGGCGATAGGAGAAAAATACGACAACAATCGTCGGTGAGAGGAGAAAACACGAGATTTGTGGAGGAGATGGATGATCTAACGGAGTAGATCATTTCAATGTCCTGGTTGAAGGCGTTGGCCAAGAAAATACAAAAATAACATCTCTTCTGCCTACAACTCAATATAATAAAGATATTTAAGATCCAAAAAACACTTCATTACAATCAAATCAACACTTTCGTTAGTAGTTAATTATTCTTTACCTAAGATAAAAACAACAAACATCACAATTATTTCGCTACAAAAAATAAAAAAATTACTTGAAATGGAGGAAGGATGAGGAGCAACTAGCGATTTGAAGGCATTGGCGAGAGGACAAAAGCACAAGTCGATAGAGCAGTCAGGCGAAGAAGAAAGAGCAGCCAATTTTGTGTGTATGTGTGTGATAGAGATCAACATAGAGATATGAAGGCGGTCATGCCTAGAGGTTGCCAGGCGAGGGGAAGATAGGAAAAAGATCTGCTAGATGGTGGCGACTAGGGGAGAAGAGAGAGACGTAGAGAAAGCAAAGGCGGTCAGGGAGAAGAGAGAGACAAGAGAAAGAAGAGACTGGATATTTATTTTTAGGGTTGGAGATAAGACAACAGTTATTTAAAATAGTCGTTGCTATAGGTGGAGCTACGACAATGGTTATTTTAAATGTTCGTTGTCTTAGAATTTTTGAAAAAAAGAAATAATTTTGAAAAGATAAGACAACGGTTGCTTACAAATTATCATTGGCCTTGCTATGTCCACGACAACAGTTATTTTAAATAAATATTATCTTGTCCTTAGAGATTATTTTTTACACTTATGTCAACGATATTTAACAATTTCTTCTGTAATTATTGTTTTGTGTGAGTTACTAAATCTTCTTTCCCTTATAATGTATTAATTATTTCAATACTTGTTCTCTTACGTAGCAGGTATTAAAACTTAGTACTAAAACCCTCTTTTCCTGTAGTGTCTGACCCACACAATATATGTAACAAAAATGCAATTCATTAATTGAGCATAAATATATCATCGGTTGCAATTAGAGAAAACAATTGAGCATCTAAAACTGATTTCTCTAACAAAATATATTAATTGTTTTTTTTAATTAGGTGAAAATTAGAATCATGTGCTGTCTACTACCCATATATGGCCATATAGTCCTGCCCAATTTTAGTTAACCCTTTTTCAGTATACCAACTTACCAAGTACTTACATGTCAAAAAGAAAAGATGCATATGTGATATGTCCTATGATTATGGATATATATATGTAGTTGGAATCTATCTAATATAATAATAATGCATGCATATATATATATAGTCATAGAGAGAGGGGAACTCATAGCCATCATCTGCATCGTAGCCGTTCATAACCGCTCTATCATATCAAGTGTATGATCAATTTGGATCATAGAAAATATTTTTCATACTAATATCTGTTGGAGATCAAATTTACATTTTTTTTAATTTTTTTACTATTTTGTTGGATGTGTTGAAAATTAAATGCTTGTAAATTGTTAGATAAATAAATTTTCAACTCATTCGATAAAATAATAAAATAATTCACAAAAATATAAAATTTGATCTTCAAGTAGATATTGATATGAAGAATGTTTTCAACGGTCCAAATCGTTCATTTACATTTGCTATGATGAAGCGGTTGCGAGCAGTTGAACGTTACGCGGCTACATCTCGTTCATTTACATTTGCTATGATCCAAACCGCTGAACATGATCTCCACAATAAAATACGTTTCCACAACAAAATACACTTCTAAATCAAATTGTATTAATGTCGGAGAGGAAACAGAGAATCTCAAGTAAAAGCAAAGAGAGGAGATCTCATCTAATCTTGACCCCCAACACAATCTCTGTGCTCTGTGTCTCACAGTGTGCACCAACTGATGCGTTGTTTATTTTGTACGCACTGTTCCGGAATTACTATTTGCCTCCGAATTTGGACCAAAACAAAATCTTGTTGAATTGAATTGTCTTTGTCGCCAAACTATTGTGCTCGGTTCTTTTTGGGCAATTCATGTACGTAATCTTATTCTTAAAAATTGATGCTTTCTTGAGTTTTTCTTAGCTATACACGTCATGTATGTTCTTATTCATTTAATTTTATTTTTTGAATTTTTTTACTATTTTTATTAAGGTAGAAAATGCGTTGATATAATGAATTCAGAATCATCCGATATAACATATTTTACAACTTTCTACAAGTAGCAAAAAGATTTTGAAAAATAAAAATTTTGATTTGTAGTGAGATTTTAATATGAAGCTCACATTAGACGGTTTGAATCGATCGTTTGAATTTTTTAAATTTTGAAACTTTGAATGTGAAGCCAAAATTTACATGGCTTCTTCAAGCACATGAACATTAATACAACTTCTTTAGAAAGTTATCTTATTTGTAACTTTTAACTTTTTCGTTACTATGCAATCTAATAAGAATGACTATGCAATCTAATAAGTTGAAGTCCGTGGAAAAATATTATATAAAATAAAACAATAGATTCTGAAGAAGTGTTGTTCCAACAGGTCATGTGCAAACACAGACCAAAGAAGAGCCGCCTAGAAGGAATTATTGGGTCCAGAATTTTGGAACCAAATCCGTATAATCTTTTCTTGTTTTCTGCTTGTTTCGATCGATCGTTCAAAACTCATCTAACGATCAAAGTACCTGTCTTCTGAATCAAACTACAGCCGTTTGTGACGGTTGATCGATTCATAGCGGTCGAATCAAGACAAATAAGATCCGACTTGGCTCAAATACAAGCAGCAGATTCGTTCGGATCCCCGAATCTTACAGAAATCCATGATCGATGTATCCTGACCTAGTGTATGATTGGGAGAGAAAAAAATTGGGAGATTGACCTCCATTGAACAAATATGTTTTGGATCATGTAAATATTTTCCTAGATGGAAGTATTAAAAATGCAAAGACAGTAGTACTAGTACCGACCCAAATTGAATTGGTATGGTAGCTGCAGCTGCATGTTTCTAACTTTTCAGGAATCCATCAATACTCGGTATTCAATGGAGATGCCCCATGTTCCATTAATTGTTAGTTAACATTTTGTTATTAACATTATTATTATTATTATTATTATTATTATTATTATTATTATTATTATTATTATTATTATTATTATTATTATTATTATTATTATTATTATTATTATTATTATTATTATTATTATTATTATTATTATTATTATTATTATTATTATTATTATTATTATATTATTATTATTATTATTATTATTATTATTATTATTATTATTATTATTATTATTATTATTATTATTATTATTATTATTATTATTATTATTATTATTATTATTATTATTATTATTATTATTATTATTATTATTATTATTATTATTATTATTATTATTATTATTATTATTATTATTATTATTATTATTATTATTATTATATTATTATTATTATTATTATTATTATTATTATTATTATTATTATTATTATTATTATTATTATTATTATTATTATTATTATTATTATTATTATTATTATTATTATTATTATTATTATTATTATTATTATTATTATTATTATTATTATTATTATTATTATTATTATTATTATTATTATTATTATTATTATTATTATTATTATTATTATTATTATTATTATTATTATTATTATTATTATTATTATTATTATTATTATTATTATTATTATATTATTATTATTATTATTATTATTATTATTATTATTATTATTATTATTATTATTATTATTATTATTATTATTATTATTATTATTATTATTATTATTATTATTATTAT